>BSYO01000007.1:10404221-10424638 GCA_033239525.1 Nepenthes gracilis | reverse complement strand
AACTTTTTGGAGGCGTAATGTAATTGTGCTCCCGTCCTTAAATAAATAAAGAACCGGCTTTGATTAAAGAAATGAACTCCGGCTTTGACTAAGATAACGAACTCCGGCTTTGACTAAGATAGCGAACTCGGCTTTTGACTAAGATAACGAACTCGGCTTTGATTAAAGGATATGAACTCGGCTTGAACTAAAATGAACTTGGCCTTGTAGAATTCCGGTTTGAGGACAGTTTCTCATTAAGAACTTGAAATTAATGAAGTTCTTCCCTCAATAAGAACAGGATTCTTTTGAAAATGAGCTTCGCTTTAATAGATTTTATGAACTTGAGAAAAGAACAAGAAAACTTATGGATTATGGATAATAAGTGGAACTCTTCGACTTTTGAACTATGATATATGGCCAATAAAGAACACGAACCAAGAACTGAGTTCTCATTAAACTTGCTTGTTAAAGATGGATGAAGGATATTGGAGTGACACTCGAGGGATGCCTCACCAGGCCACGGGAGGGGACCTTTTGGTGGCACAAGGACTTGGACTATGGCCCGTATGTGGGTTAAAGGCATTACCTCCCGCCCCCGGGAGCATAATGAGGGGATACGGCTTTAGGTTGTGGGGTAGCACACAACCCGTCCTCGATGTTGTCCGCTCCCGTCCGGTCCCTAAAGATGATATGAATTCCAAATGATAAAGACAAGATGATAAGAACATGAACTAAAGATGTGACGACCCGACTTTTATTATCACTAAAAGCCGTCGTCAATTCTAATTCATATAATTTGTGATAAGATAAATAGATAAGCATAAAATTTTTTTTTTTTTTCTTTTCTTTTCATCAAACCTTGGATGCATTCTAAAGATTAGTAATTTCATAAATCCCAAAATGTCACGAAACAATCTACATTCATAATAAGCGGAAATAAAATTACAAGTTTCCCTCAAAACTAAATAAAACATAACTCAAAAATGCTCCGACCAGCAAATTATAGGACTCTATAGACTTCGTCCTCCATAAGCTTGTCATCGAAAAATTGCAGAGTGAGCTTACAAAGCCCAGCGGGATACTCACATCGAAAACACAAGCATATAATCGAATATAGATCATAATATAGTATAGTAATCATCATATCATTTCTTCTTTAGTTCATGTTCTTTCATCTTATCTCTATCAAAATCATTCGAACTCATATCATCTTTAGGGACCCCGGACGGGAGCGGACAACCTCGAGGGCGGGTTGTGTGCAACCCCACCCTAAGCCGTATCCCCTCATTATGCTCCCGGAGGCGGGAGGTAATGCCTTTAACCGACATACGAGGCCATAGTCCATAGTCCTTGTGCCACCAAAGGTCCCCTCCGTGGCCCCGGAGGCATCCTCGTGTCCTCCAATATCCTTCATCCATCTTTAACAGACAAGTTTAATGGAAACTCGGTTCTTGGTTATATTCATTATTGGCCAATAATCAAAGTTCAAAAGTCATGAATTCCACTTGCTGTCCATATATCATTTTTATTTCTTCATAGGCGAAGTTCGTTTCATGAAGAGGGCGGGTTCATTGCATGCAGAAGCGAATTTATTCCATGCAAACAAGAGCTCATTTTATGAATAAAAGCGGAGTTAAGATTTCTTACCAAAAACCCAAGTTCGTTTCTTAAATCAAAGCTAGGAGTTCATTAATTATGAAGGACGGAGTACAATTACATTATGCTCCAAAAATGGAAACTCTGTAATCGAGAGGCGGAGTGCCGTTTTCTTTTTAAAGGACGGAGGACTTGGGCGGAGCTCTAAACGGACGGAGTGCTTTTGTATTCTGAATTCGGAGTGACTTGTCTTAAATAATTCGGAGTTCAAGGCGGGGAGTGGCTTTTCTTTTTAAATTCCGGAGTTCAAAGGCGGATGGATTTTCTTTGAAATCCGGACTCAAATGGGCCAATTGGTTTTCTTTGAAAATCCCGGGCTCATAGGGCGGAGTGGATTTTCTTTAAAATCGGAGCTCAAATGGGCCAGTGGATTTTCTTTGAAAATCCGGGTCTCATAGGGCGGTGGATTTTCTTTGGAATCCCAGGACTCAAATGGACCAGAGTGGATTTTCTTTGAAATTCCGGAGCCATGAAGCGGAGTGGATTTTCTTTGAAATCCGGACTCAAATGGATGATGAGATTTTCTTTGAAAATCCGGGCTCATAGGGCCAGTGGATTTCTTTGAAATCCGGACTCAAATGGACGGAGTGGATTTTACTGCAAAATCCAGTGCTCAATCGTTACTTTTCTTTCATGAATCCAGGTGCTTTAAGGGGAAGTGCCTCATTGTGGTACACTTCTCTTCCTTATTCCAGTACTTTAGGGGCGATGCCTCATTGATGATACACTTCTCTTCCTTATTCCGGAGTGCTTTAGGAAGCAGGTGCTCTACTAAAATGAGCAGTGCATGAAATCCAAGTTCATTAAATAATTCATGAGCTAGCGTTTATTTCAAAACAGATGGGCGGACTACTTTTAAAGGCGCAAGGGCGGGGTTCATTTTGTACGGACTTCCTTATTTGTCGATAAAGCGAGTGACCTTTTCAAAAATGAGACGGAGCATTTTATTAAATGTGGCCGGGTGCATAGTGGGCCAGTGCTTAATTCCTTAAAGGCGGAGTGTATATTCACGGTGGACCGGGCGACTTTGAGAACGTAAGGGATTTGTTATTTTCTTAGAGGGCCAGTACAAAATTCATTAGCGGGAGTTCACTTTCACCATGGAGGCGGAGTTCTTTTGATAAACATGAAATATCAAAATTCATAATACTTGCCCAGAAAAAATGTGAGTAATTTCTAATATCATGCATAACGAGTTTCATTTTAAACATGCTTTTCGAGACGATGAGTCATAAATAAAAAGAGGCATACTTCATCACAACACTATATACTTCATAGCAATATACATAAACATGAACTTTATCAAAAGAGGTGAGTAACTTGCAAATCTCCCTTTTTCTATATATGGGACCTCGGCCTCTCCCTCTTTCTCTCCTTCCAACCACGTGGCGTACTCCATCCTATTCTTCGAGCCCTATTTATAAATTTGAGTTGCCGTTGTCGAATCTAGCCCCATTAATCGTTCCTCGTCGATTACATATCTCCCATTTAATTCTCTTAAATCTCCTCGTCGGGTTATGCGTTTACTTTAAATTTCAATCCGGTCAATTCGCCTTCCCTCTAACGAAAATTCGGCGCGCCTTTTTCTCCGAAATCCGGAGTTCAATTTCAAAGGAAAATCGGTTTTCATTTGCAATGAAATCAGTCCTTTATTGTAAATCGGACTTCATTAAAAATCCGGACAGCAATTTCCTCGATGGCATATCCGGACTTCTTTGCTATGGATTTCGGTCAGGCGTGGCCGATTCGTAATTCAAATTTCCTTTTACCAAAATTCGGACGTCTTACCTCAGGATTTCCCAGTCAACAGACGTTGGCCGGACGGATAATTAAAATTTCCTTACTCAAATTTTTGGGTCATTACAACCTCCCCACTTATAAAATTCGTCCTCGAAATTTAATAAAATCACTAACCTTGAGAAAATAAAGATGGATATTTGTTCGAATCTCCTCTCGTTCCCAAGTTGCCTCTTCGGTGTGTGATTCTTCGAGCACCTTTACTAGGGCATTGATTTGGTGCGTAATTGCTCCTTACGATCCAAAATCTCCACTTGGTTCTTCTACATAGGATAAGTCCTTCTCGACGTCCCAGGTTCATACTCAATTACATGGTAGGATCATGGGACATACTTTCGAAGCATAGACACATGAAACACATCATGTACATCAGCCAAGTTGGGAGCGGTGCAAGTGTCGTGGCTACTTCTCAATCCTTTCCAGTTTCAAAGGCCCGATAAAGCGAGGCTTGAGTTTTCCTTTTACCCCGAATCTGTATTTTCCCTTTGCTGGAGATACCTTTAGAAACACCAAATCGCCCTTTTCAAACTTGAATGCGATCTTCTCCGATCTGCCTAACTCTTTATGCCTTGGGCTACTGCTGAGATTCTCATGTAGTATCTTTATCTTTTGGTGACTCCTTGATAATGTCTAGTCCCAAAATTCTCCTATCTCAGTGTTCCTCCCAATGAATTGGCGATCTACATTTTCTCCCATATAATGCCTCAAAAGCAGCCATGCCTATCTTTGGCATCAGCTATTATTGTGCGAATTCTGCAGAGCCAACAGAATCATCCCAAGTCCTTTTTATCTCCATGGCCAGAGGCCCTCAACATATCCTCGAGAATCTGGATGTCCGTTCGATTGACCGTCGGTTTGCGGGTGGAAATGATTACTAAATTTTAATTGAGTTACCCAATTCTTGATGTAGACTTTTCCAAAATCAGCCCAGAAGCAGAAAGCGAGGGTCTCGGATACAATAGAGCAGGCACCATGATCCAGCCGATCTGGTTCACGTGCAATTTAGGCTAATTTATCAAGGGGTAAGTCATCCGAGATTGCGAAAGTGGGCTGACTTTGTTAGTGATCAACAATCACCCAAATAGCATCATGTTTCTTTGGCGTCCAGCGACTAAACCCGTGCAAAATCCATGGCTATATCCTCCCATTTCCAGCCTTTGGTAATGGCATTGGTTGTAATAACCCAGAGACGGAAGTTTTCTTTCAGCCTTTACTTGTTGACAAATAAGGCACTTTTCCACGTAAGCTACGATATTCCTTTTCATATTTCTCCACCCAAATGTTTTCTTTAAATCTGATGCATCTTATTGGCTCCTCATCAATATAACGGGATCGATGGGCTTCTTTAAGAATTTTCTCTTTAACTCTTTATTGTCCGGCACACATAACCCGATTTCTAAATCTCAAAACTCCATCCCGGCGAAATCTGAAAAATCACTTGAGATTCTTTATCCATCTGCCCATGATCTTTACCGAAAAAAGAGTCCTGCGTTTGACACCCTTTTACCTCATTACTCAATTACATTTGGACTTGTAGATGCGCCAAATCATCAGTTTCCATGTACATAGCGTGGACATCATAGTTCATTAGACAATCAGCATTTCCATCTGCTTGACTTGCATTCTAGCTAGCATCCCGGACTGCCTACTTAGCGCGTCGGCAACCACGTTGGCCTTCCCGAGGCCCATCGCCCAGTTTTGTGATCATAATCTTTCGAATTCAATCCATCGCCTCTTGCCTCATGTTTAGCTCCTTAAGGAGAACAAATATTTTAGACTCTTGTGATCGGAGTAGACCCGAAATCTTTCACCATATAAGTAATGCCTCAGATTTTCAATGCAAACACCCACTTTGGCTAATTCTAGATCGTGAGTTGGGTAATTCCTTTCATGGTCCTTCAAGTATGTGAACCATAGCAATTACCCTACCGTATTTTGCATTAGAACACAGCCAATCAGTCTTGAAGCATCACGGTGAGCAATCAGTCCTCGACCCGTTTGGAATGGTCGAGGACCGGGCGAGATGCTTAGTCTTTAGCGTCTGGAAGCTCCTTTCCCGCAATCTGTGGTCCCTCGAACTTGGCATCCTTCTTAGTTAATTGAGTGAGTGGCATGAGAGTCGAGAAAAAGTTCTCCACAAATACATGTGCTCCAGTATCCGAGGCCTAGGAAACTCAGCACTTGATCTGAAGTTGGCGGTTCCACTTTACAAGCGCTTCCCACCTTCATAGAATCGTCGGAGATTCATGTATGGATATGATGTGTCCAAGTCCTATCTCTTCCAACCAAAGTGCGCACTTGATTTAGTGAACAATAGTGCTCCCTAAGAATCCGAGTATGGTGCGTAAATGTTCCTCGTGTTCCTCGAGAGCTTTGAGGTACACCAGGATATCATCAATAAATACGATCCGCGAACTTATCAGGTATGGTTGAAAAATTCGATTCATCGGATCCATAAAAGCGATGGGCATTAGTCGATCAAACATTACTACAGATTCGCATGCCCATATCTGGTTGGCCTTGCGTCTTTGCTATATCGCTATTGCTGATCCGAAGTTGATGATATCGGATCTAAAAGATCGATTTTGAAAATATGCAAGCTCCTTGTAAGCGATCAAGGAGATCATCAATCCTTGGTAGAGGATATTTATTCTTGATAGTGATTTTTGTTTAATTCCCGATAATCCACACATAATCTCATGGTCCGTCTTTCTTTTTGACAAAAGAGCAGGTGCTCCCATGGTGACACACTTCGGCGGATGAAACCTTTCTCAAGCAACTCCTGCGATTGTTGTTTGACTCTTTGAGTTCGGCGGTGCCATTCGATAGGAGTGGTTTGGATATCGGTCTTTGAACAGAGTAACAATTCCACACCAATTCTATCTCTCGTTGGGGTGTGGGCAGTAAATCATCGGTGAATACGTCTTCCCTTTCCGCGCAGGAATCTCTCTAACCGATTCTTGACTTTAGGTAGATACACTAGCAAAGGCTAGATAAGCTTGGCATCCATCACTCATCAAATGCACGGCATGAAGGGCGAAATAAAGCGGGATGCTTCCTTTGCCGAACACCCTGTAGATGGGAAAGGCTTGTTTCAGAATAGTAAATTCTACTCTTTTAGGAAAGCAGTCAATCTTGGCATGATATCGAGCTAACGGTCCATCCCCAAGATTGCGCCAAAAAGTCTTTCATTTCAGTTCAACCAAGTTAACGAGCATCAAGTAATCAATTACTTTTATAGGGCATTGAGAAAATGCTGTTTTTAATATCTGACGATCCTTTGGTGAGGTAACCATTAATGGGTACTCGAATTTTAGGAAGGGTCGTAAGATGCTTAGAAATTTTCACAAGCGAGCGAAAGAATGAGTGGATCCGAATCAAAGAAGCATTGTGACAAGAGATACCCACGGATAGAAAGTGTACCTTCTACCTCCGTCAAGTGAGTAATTCGGCCTCCTTTGCGAAATAGCAAATACTTTGGGTAGGATAGGGGACTTAACTCCACAGGACTTGTTTAGCCACCCCTGGACAATCTCGATCATGTGCCCTTGCCCACGATTATAACAAACTCGACTTCTTGTAACAAGGCCTCCCTCCATGAAATTTTCATATGATCACATACATCCATTGGCGTAGATCGAGACTTAAATTCGCTCTTGTTCCCCATTGAAGACGATGGTCGCCTTCTTAGAAGGCCCTTCACTAGCGGCCTTGGACACTGGACTGAAAGTCCTTTGTCTTCCCCTTTCCAGTTCCTTCTCATAAATAACCGCCTTTGAAAGCAACTCTCCATAAGTTGTCAGCGTCGAGTGGACGGGTGTCTCTGATATCATCTACGTAAACCTTGGAAGAACCCGTCCGGCCTTCCTCTCCTCATCTTCCACCACGAAAGGGGCATAACGAGATAATTGATGGAATTTCGAATCATACTGCCTTAGGGCGGTTTCCTTGCCTTAGCGAAGGAATTCATCTTCCATCACTTTACGAAGGTTTGCGGGAAGTATTTCTCCGGGGAAAGTAGCTTGAACATCTCATTTAATCTCGATCAGCGAGGTTGAAAACCTTTTTGCATCTCCCACCGGTGGTGCGCTTCCCAAGACCTTGAGTGGCATAAAGCACCATATCCCAGTGAGGGCATTTGATTCCTGACAAATACCTTCTTGATCCCATTGAATCCATGTTTTGACCTTCAATGGATCGGGTTCCCCTAGAAGTCGGGGGATCCATTCATTTAGTAACCCGATCGTAGACCGACCTTTCTGATGGACCGGGCCTAGGCGGTCACCCGAGTTGGTGGGTGGTGGCAGTCAAAGCTTCATGACTGACCATTACATCAAGTAGGTTCGCATATCTTGTCTCACGATCGAAGTATTGTTAACACAGACATTTCTCCTTCCTGCCATTGGACATGGGCTGAGAAACGTCTGAAAAGAACAATTTCGTTAGTCGATTATTCCAAAGGTAACTATCGTAATGATCAGCTTGTCCCCAAAGTATAAGTAAGAACCACACTCTTCTAAATTTATCCTAAGTTTAGTGTTGATTCAAACTATCTAAAGCATCGATTTTCTCTCGATACCAAGCTGTGGCGACCGACTTTATTATCACTAAAAGCGTCGTCAATTCTAATTCATATAATTTGTGATAAGATAAATAGATAAGCATAAAATTTTTTTTTCTTTTCTTTTCATCAAACCTTGGATGCATTCTAAAGATTAGTAATTTCATAAATCCCAAAATGTCACGGGAAACAATCTACATTCATAAGCGGCGGAAATAAAATTACGAGTTTCCTCAAACTAAATAAACATAACTCCAAAAATCTGCTCCCGGCCGGCAAAATTATAGGACTCTACTAAACCCGTCCTCCATAAACATGTCATCTGAAAAATTGCAAGAGTGAGCTTACAAAGCCCAGCAGGATACTCACATGTCTGAAAACACAAGCATATAATCGGAATATAGATCATAATATAGTATAGTAATCATCATATCATTTCTTCTTTAGTTCATGTTCTTTCATCTTATCTCTACTCAAAATCATTGAACTCATATCATCTTTAGGGACCGGACGGGAGCGGACAACATGGGGCCAGGTTGTGTGCAACCCCACCCTAAACCGTATCCCCTCATTATGCTCCCAGGCGGGGAGGTAATGCCTTTAACCCGACATGTCGAGGCCATAGTCCATAGTCCTTGTGCCACCAAAGGTCCCCTCCGTGGCCCCGGAGGCATCCTCGAGTGTCTCAATATCCTTCATCCATCTTTAACTGACAGTTTGTGGAAACTTCGGTTCTTGGTTGCATATTCATTATTGGCCATAATCAAAGTTCAAAAGTCATGAATTCCACTTGCTGTCAGTATATCATTTTTCATGTTCTTCATAAGTAAGTTCGTTTCATGAAGAGGGCTGAGTTCATTGCATGCGAAATGTAATTTATTCCATGCGAAGCAGACTCATTTTATGAATAAGAAGCCGAGTTTCTTTCTTAAAGCGGAGTTCGTTTCTTAAATCAACAGGAGTTCATTAATTATGAAGGCGGAGTACAATTATTATGCTCCAAAAAGTAAGGCTTCTGTCCGGGGCCCAGTGCCGTTTTCTTTTTTAAGAATGGAGGACTTGGGCCAGCTCTAAGCGGACGGAGTGCTTTTGTATTCTGAATTCCGGAGTGACTTGTCTTAAATAATTCGGAGTTCAAGGCGGGAGTGGCTTTTCTTTTAAATTCCGGAGTTCAAAGGCGGATCGGATTTTCTTTGAAATCCGGACTCAAATGGGCGGAGTGGATTTTCTTTGAAAATCCGGGCTCATAGGGCAGTGGATTTTCTTTAAAATCCGAGCTCAAATGAATGGAGTGAATTTTCTTTGAAAATCAGGTCTCATAGGGCGGAGTGGATTTTCTTTGAAATCCGGACTCAAATGGGGCCAGGTGGATTTTCTTTGAAATTCCGGGCCATAGGGCAGTGGATTTTCTTTGAAATCCGGACTCAAATGGGCCAAGTGGATTTTCTTTGAAAATCCGGAGCTCATAGGGCGGAGTGGATTTTCTTTGAAATCCGGACTCAAATGGGCCAATTGGATTTTACCTAAAATCAGTGCTCAATCCGGAGTACTTTTCTTTCATGAATCGAGTGCTAAGGGAAGTGCCTCATTGACCAGTACACTTCTCTTCCTTATTCGGAGTACTTTAAAGAAACGATGCCTCATTGTGGAGTACACTTCTCTTCCTTATTCCGGAGTGCTGAGAGGCAGGTGCTCTACTAAAATGAGCGGTTCATGAAATCCCAAAGTTCATTAAATAATTCATGAGCTAGCGTTTATTTCAAAACAGATGGGCGGACTACTTTTAAAAACGCAAAAGCGGGAGTTCATTTTATCTGGACTTCCTTATTTAATCAGAAGCGGAGTGACCTTTTCAAAATGAGGCGGAGCATTTTATTCGTAGCGGCCGGAGTGCATAGTGGACGGAGTGCTTAATTCCTTAAAGGGCGGAGTGTGTATATTCACGATGGACGGGCGACTTTGAGCGTAAGGCCCGTTATTTATTTTCTTAGAGGGCCAATTACAAAATTCATTAGCGCCGAGTTCACTTTCCACATGGATGGAGTTCTTTTCATTAAACATGAAATATCAAAATTCATAATACTTGCGGAAAAAATGTCATGAGTAATTTCTAATATCATGCATAGATTTCATTTTAAAAACATGCTTTTGAGACGATGAGTCATAAATAAAAAAGAGCATACTTAAATGCGGAGACACTATATACTTCATAGCAATATACATAAACATGAACTTTATCAAAAGAGGTGAGTAACTTGCCTGAAATCTCCCTTTTCTATATGCAGGACCTCGGCCTCTCCCTCTTTCTCTCCTTCCAACCATGGCGTACTCCATCCTATTCTTCCCGGCCCTATTTATAAATTTGAGTTGCCGTTGTGAGAATCTGGCCCCATTAATCGTTCCTCGTCGATTACATATCTCCCATTTAATTCTCTTAAATCTCATCTGTCGATTATCGTTTACTTTAAATTTCAAATCCGGTCAATTTCGCCTTCCCTCTAAACGAAAATTGCGCAGCCTTTTTACTCGAGAAATCGGAGTTCAATTTCCAAAGGAAAATCCGGTTTTCATTTACCCAGTAGAAATCCAGGTCCTTTTATTGTGAAATCGGACTTCATTAAGGAAATCCGGACAGCAATTTCCTCGATGGCATATCGGACTTCTTTGCTATGGATTTCAGTCAACGGGCGTTGACCGGACTAAATGATTCAAATTTCCTTTACCAAAATTCCGGACGTCTTACCTCTGGATTTCGGTCAACGGGCGTTGACAGACCAGATGATTAAAATTTCCTTACTCAAATTTTTGGGTCATTACAAAAGAAGGAATGATATGTAATTATTATGTTATATTATGATCTATATTTCGATTATATGCTTGTGTTTTCTACTGCATGTGAGTATCCTGCTGGCTTTGTAAGCTCACTCTTGTAAATTTTCGGATGACAAGCTTATGGAGGACGAAGTGGTGATCCTATGATTATGCGGTGGAGCGGCGATCTTTTTGGAGTTTTGTTTATTTAGATTGAGGAAACTTGTAATTTTATTTCCATTTGCTTATGAATGTAGTTTGTTTCCGTGACATTTTGGGATTTATGAAATTACTAATCTTTAGAATGTATCTCGGGTTGATGAAAAAGAAAGAAAAATTTTTTATATATATAATTTTATCATATGAATTAGTATTGTTGTGGCTTTTGATGATATTAAAGTGGTCGTCACCAATAACCTCCGTCAATGGTAACACAAACTAATACCCATAATTAACTTATGGATTCTCACAGAAATTTTGGCGAGTTTTCTCTCTGCAAGTGGTAACTCAATACAGCCTACTCAAATACATCCTGTACAAACACACGACTAGCAAAATAATCAATACAAAGCCTACAACACACAACAGGGATCATATAACTGCCATATCATCATGGCTCGATTATAGTAACCTATCAGCTATATTGGATCTAGAGAGATGCCATCTAACAAATTCATAATCTAAGAACATTAACATGGCATAAATGCGGAAGTACAACTAATTCATCAAAACTTTTTTTCTTGAAGTATAACAAAACCATAATACAACAACAAGCCATATCCATCCATGAGTGGCTGTTTACATTCTAATACGATAAACATAACCCAATCTTCAAGCGATGTCAGCTAATATCTTTAGCAAGTCTCTCTCCTTGCTTTAACTAATCGCGTCGACTAAGTGTTTCTTATTCTCGGAAGAAAAACAGCAAGAGTGGCGTACATTTCGGCAAATGTAATCATAACTCACTAACAATCATGACAACGATGAAAGCAACAACTGGGAGAGGAAAAAAGCACAAGATATCAATAATCATGAATCAGGAGAGGGAACAGGGAACATCTTGGAACATTAGATTCTCACGGTTACATCGATTAGGCATTATTTGTTTTCATCATTATATCATTTTGCGGACTCGGGCTAGTACGCCGTACTAACCAACGATGCGAGAAAACGAGGAAAGGAATATGTTCGCTACACATTCTAAAGCCACGGCTACATTTTAGTCTGCGGCTCCAACCATCGTTTGCATCTCCACTATGCAACATTTGACCAAAAGCGGCTACATTTTAGGCACCCAATACACAAATGACACGCCCCATATCCCTCGGGGACAAGGGTAGATCGTTCTTCCATAGTAGTTTCCTAAAGTGTACCACAGACATCACCCCGCTCCACGAGTGGCCAGAATCGTGGCCCATATTCTCGGGTTCACACACCGCGATGGACATGGTAAGCCAAGGTTACTACCCCTATGAATCATGGTACTAGTTTCAAGATTAGTTCCAACACTTGGAGAGGAAAATCCACATTTGCCATACACATTCACAACTCGGAAATCCCATTCCCATCACATACATCTCCATTGGGGAGATCATTCCATCACAATGCACAATGTGGATTCCTTCCATTTACTTGCTCGGTTCCACAGCTTTCAATGTGGACTCAATCATCATTACAATTCAATTCATGTCCACAAGAGAATTTTGAATTTCATACCTTTGATAATCAATATCATTTTAAAAGCCTCTGGACTCGTTTCTTGCTTAGGTGCCAAAATTACCTTTTCGGGGCTTACTTTAACACAATGTTTAGACATCACTTTGAAACAATTCAATGAGGGCAGCCTTGTAAATTCCCCCATTTACTTTCGGATGAACAGTCTCAGGCCTCTTTTAGAGCATCCAGGACACATGAGCAGTTTGATACTTATGAAATCGGGCGTCCAGTTGATACATATGCACAATTGGGACATGGTGATTCTTCTTTTGGGATTCGATTCAGCATACAACAAAAGTGGAAACATGCAATTTTCCCCTTTACACTTGGATGAGACAGTGTCGCGGGGCGATTTAGAGGCCAGACAACTGCGATGCGGCTCAAACGTGCTGGATCGAACTCGCGGCCGACATATGTACATATTTGGGGCGTGGGGATTCACATTTGAGTCAATTCCACGATACACGGAAGGAAAATGGGAAATCCCCAATTTCGTGGGTTAGGGTTTCGGTGAAACCAAACCGAGTGAATCGGACACGATTCGGACAAATAACTACATATTCTTGGACCTCAAGGCATGGGCTTCATGATTCTAACGTTCACGGTGGGGTATCGACACAAAATACCCAACAAAATCAAGCAAAACATCGAAAGAAAACGAGAAGTGAGTATGAGAACACTTGCCTCGATGCGTACTTTTATCTTTATAACTAGCTCTCGGACGGATTTAGGCTCCAAGGCCTCAATCTCCTTTTTTCTCTCACTAGAATCGGTGCTCTCTCTCTCTCTAGAAGCTTCGAGGATCGTGAAAAAATGAGGAGAAAGAAGCACGACGCGGCTTAAAAAGGCACCACCGCTCGAGCGCGCCTCGAGCGAGCCTCAGGCGGCGCAAATCTTGAATTCACGCTCGAGCGGCGCTCGAGCGACGAGCGGGAGGGCGAGGTTCTGGAAAACACGCTCGAGCCACGGCAGTGCTTCAGCAGCACGAACCCAAATTCTTCACGATTTTTCTTCCGATACACTATCTTATCGATCCGTAGGCCTAGTATTGATCATTAGCACACTAATCACCTCATCATTATCAAGTTTTCAGACCGAAACCTCCATCAGCCCGTTGTAATTTCAGCAGCCCCGCTCCACCTGGTGACTCTCGGGTGCCTCTTTTTTTGTAGACTTACGCTTTAGTGGTTCCTCGGGCATCCTTTTCTTTATTTTTGTTTTACCTTTTTGCTTAGTAACAATTTTTTCATTATTTCTAAGCCCT
The DNA here is from genome assembly GCA_033239525.1 of Nepenthes gracilis. Classification (NCBI taxonomy): domain Eukaryota; kingdom Viridiplantae; phylum Streptophyta; class Magnoliopsida; order Caryophyllales; family Nepenthaceae; genus Nepenthes; species Nepenthes gracilis. Next base: position 10,410,851 of record BSYO01000007.1, on the reverse strand, counting down.
AATTATAATTATTATTAACTTTATTACTCTCTAATTATCATGTCTCGGGATTGCGATCTCACAATTGGGCACACAAGCGGCTTGAGCCCAGCGGTCTGCAAAAAGAAAATTGCTCTGGAAAGGGGATCACCGCTGCAAGCATGCGAGATGGGAGTGTCAATTCGATATGGTTGAACTAACCGCGATTCACCGTATCAAATGAATAGCACCAAATAGGGCATTGTGCTCTGTTTTCCCAATCTGTCGGTTCCCATAGTAGGAAAGGAAAATCCTCACTTACGTATTTTATCCTACAAAATGTGATTATGTGGCATGCACACAAAATTTTCAAGCCTTAATGCATCGTGAACTCCTCAAAATTATTTCCCTCTTGTCTAGAACTGACTCTGTTTCCATCAATTTCTCACTTCAACATTGAAATACAACCAATTTTCAAAAAAGGCATGTAAGCAAGTAATTAACATCAACAAAATAAAGAAAAAAATTTATTTGTAAAGAAATGGAAGTTATTTGTTAAGTAATTTCAAATCAACTTGCGATTTGTATTGACTTTGTAGCGGTATGGATTAACGATGACAGCGGCTTTGGCGATTCTGGCGACCTTCTCGGCATCGATTATGGCGGTGAAGGTAGGCACCAACAGCGGACTTCCCGTACCCCGTTTTCTTCTCCCTCTTCTTTTTTACCCAGCAACCCGCAAGATGGAGGAATAATGATCAAAAAGGGGATAAAAGAAACTGAAATTAGAAAATGGGGCTGTGACCGAGAAGGAGTGAAAGTGGCTAATCGGTAGAGCGAGAGAGTCGTCGCCCACACAAATCGCACAGCATTTCTTCCTTCTTTCCCTCTCCTTCTTCTTCGTTCATTTCTCTCCCTACGTATTACTTATTATTATTGTTGTTTATTTATTTATTGCTATTATTATTATTATTATTATTATTACTACTTCCTATTTATGTATTTATTATTAATATTTTATTATAATATCATTTAACATTATTATTTATTATTAATTGTTATTAATATTTATTAATATATATTATTACTCCCATTTATTATTATTATTATTATTATTATTATTTGTCATTTATTATTAATTATTTAATACCCATTATTATTTATAATATTTGTTAATATCAATATATTATATTATTTAATACTATATTAAATCCATAACTATATAATTCAGGTTAAAATATCTAGGTGTTACATGATTAAATGCACTTTCAAAATCCATTTAACTTTTATATCTTGTTTTTTATTTCCTTTAGATACAGATATCGCATTCAAATTTCTGATTCAATTTTTTGTACAAAATCTTAAAAACGGATCACGAATGATAATACTCGATCTTGTGAGAGCAGATAGCAGATTGAGATAGCGAAGACAGTATTGGCGGAAGGATAACAAATTAAGATGGCAATATCATTCTTGATGAAGCGAATAGCAGTTTGAGGCAATACGGTACTAACTGAAGCGGATAGCAATTCCAGATGATAATGTCGATACGGGCGAGAATACATGCATGATTTAGATGGCACTCACACGATCTTGTGAGAATCGATACTTGTTGAGATGGTAACACGGTCTTTGACAAAATAGATAACGATTCCAGATAGCAACATCGGTATTGTGAGAGCGGATAATGGGTTCCAGATGGTAACACGCCAGACTTATGGGCAGATAGCAATTCTAAAGGTAATGCCGGTATTGTGAGTACATAGCAGTTGAGATGGTAACACCAGTGCTTGATGGGAACAAATAACGATTGAGATGGCAATACCAATACTGATGAACGGATAAAAAATTCAGATGACAGATAATGGATATCGGATAATAGATTTCAGAGTTCAAATTTTTTATATTATATTATGGAAATTTCTACTCTTAGTTCTTTCTCACTCTCTGGAGAACAGTTTATAATTTTTAACAATTGTGGAGGTCCCTTCTTATACTTTTTATATTTTCATATTTCTTGGATACAGATATAGATATTCAAATTCTTGAAAACTTAAATATTTATATGACTTTAAATACATATACAAATTAACATGAAACTTTGAAAAAATTAGAAAATCCTTACCACGTTGAGCCAAATATAATTTTAGAGTTTTCGGACAATAAATCCCTTCATAAACAGTTCACAATATAATTTTTGAAACACACAAAATATCATATACAATTTACATGTAAATAAATATCAAATAATCAAGGTAAAAATATTTCCCAAGTTGGGATTTTAATTATCTAAAGACAAATCATGCATAAACTCCAAAATAAACAGACGAAAATAATAGGGTGCGGCATAGGGTTTCCACGAATGCAATACCGCGTGAAATCACTAAATCGGACACCAAATCAACAAATAAACAAGCTAAAGACATGGGCTTTACAAAATACATACTTGGATGGTTATCGAATAAAAATACTTGAGAGGAGGAGCGAAATAAAAAGTCTAACAAGAAAAGAAAAGCATATGGGTGCACTTTTCTCGACCCAATCTACAACTTCTTCACCTAGCTCCAGAGTTGAAAACAGACCCAGAGCCTCGATCTCCTCATTCTCTCTCTCTTCTGCTTGTCTCTCTCTCCTCTCTTGGTTTTCAATGTGAAAATGGCCAAAAACCTCACACATGCTTAAATAGCGAACTAGTGCTTGAGCATGTGTGGGCGATCTCGAGGCACCCCTACCCAACTGGATCGGCGCTCGGATGTGCTTTGGGCACCTCTTCTTTTGGGATCAGCACTCAACAGGGGGCTCAAGCATGTGTCGGTGCTGGTCAGGGCTGGAGGCAGGTATGCCTAGCCAGTTTTTGCACACGCCCGTCAGACCCATTTTGACCATTCTAACCCAACATTTCACATATTTAGACTCTAATTTTGATTCTATTAGCTTAATGAGTCGTGAGTATCATAATTTAAAACTCAAATCTTATTTACGGATTAACATTTCAAGGTTTACAATGTCGGTTCCTGATTTTGCCAATTTCGAGCCTTTGGGTTTTTCAATTCGATTTCTCCCACGTTCTTTGACCTCGATTCACTCATATTAATTTAATTGCTCATAATTATTATGTTTTAGAAATTGATACCTTACAATTCTCTCCCACTTATAGAAATTTTATCCTTAAAATTTAATGATCTCAAAATTCAATAATAGAGGATAATCCTTCCCGAATTTCATTTTGGGTTCCCCAGTCACTTCTCGATGAGATGATTTTTTTAGATAACCTTAACCATTTGAATTATCACGATTCTCACTACGATACTTCTTATCTAAAAATTTAAATTGAAACTTTATCATAGGATAAATTTCTAATATCCTACAATGACTTAGCTCGATTGCATACTTATTTCCTCAATCCTTCGACACATAGGAGACATCATGATAATCCACAAATTTGAAGGCAAATTAAATTTATTGACTACCTCTCTAACCTTAATTTAATACCCCAAACAGATAATAAACTCTTACTTTAATTTACCCTAAGTCTCAAAAATGATCATTCACTTGAAACCTTAATCTTATTCTGAAATCTTTAGGCCATGGGCCCACATGCTCCTACTACGCTACTCTTATTGATCATTTATTTGTACCCTAAAATTAACTTGTAATTCTTATCCATTGATTCATATTAGACACCTAGGTTACATAGCAGCCATAAACCTAAGAAAATCCCAAATATATTGGTTTATCTAAGACAAAACTCATAATCCTCAAATTACAATCAATTTATGAAACATAATTAAAACAATTATCCTAAAAATTTTGATATAGCATCAAATTACTACCAAAACCTCAAAACTCAAATATTTAGCAACTTATCATCTCGTTGGCATACCGACAAGCCAACTTATTCAATCCGATCGTATCATCCAAATTCTCGATAAATGGACCGTCCTCGTTAGCTAATCCATAATTATTCAAATACCCAAAATCCTTACCATTTGCTAACACCAAAAATTGACTCCAAGTTATCCTAACCTGGAGCCATCGATTCCACTTTATCCGTCTCACTTGTCATGCTATTCAAGCATCCCTATTCCACCTTAAGGTATCCCCCTACAACTTCTCTTTCTCTTGGTTCTTGTATGAATTGGATCCTCTAAGACTTTCAAGTTTTTCCATCCTTCCAAGCAAATTCATATACTCTGCTTCTCGATCTCACACTTGGCCATCACCATATGTAATTTTTCGTCTAGGTGCCATGGCAGCTACTAATATCCTTTCTGAAACAAGAACAATGTAGGTTAGCTAACAACTCAGGTACTAACTAGGACACTACAAGCTAGACGATCAAACTTAACCATTGATCCTGTGACATCCCATGTCATACGTCCTTATACTTATCATTAATAATATTATTATCATAGACAGGATCCTAACATTAACCATAAATTATACTGGCTCTAATATCACATTATTCATTCATGATATTAGTCTAAATTAAGAAAGATGCTTACTAAACATCATAAAATTTAAACACAAGAAGCATATATTCTATATCATAACGGAAGTAATTCCATTATCATCAAATACAATATGTCATAAATACAACATTATACGTACACATATATATTTTTTCTTTTTTTCATCATCCCAAAGTACAACATATACATTATAACAAAAATTATGACCAGCTCAAACTTTTTCCCTAATCATTGCGTTCTTCATCATTTCTTGAGTCTCGTCAAGGAAAGTAAACAGACAAGCAAGTAAGCCAAATACTCAGCGATGTACATAACATACAATGGCATGTATTTTTATCGAATATCGTTAACATATATAAATAGGAAGCGAGATACATGAAGTGCAATGCATTTACCTTTCTTTATTTTCAAGCTTTTATTGACTATATTCATTTTCCCTTATCTTTAGGGACCACGGCAGATAGGCCTCACGGCTAACGGGCGGATAAATCAAAGAAAGTTGTATTACTCCCATAATAATCTAAATGAAATATCTGAACAATAGGATAAATTGTTCTTACTTTCACAATCGGGATTATGCTTAATTCCGCAATCCAATTCTTGTCCTCCTTCTTACCCCGGTGTGAGCGGATTTTTTTATCCTCGAAGCTTCAAGCGAAAGCCTGGTGAAAACCTAGACTAAACCAATTAGGTGCAATGAGGATCACAGATGCCATCTAAGACCCATACCGCAACTGTAAATATAGCAGTTTTTTCTAACATTATGGAAGCATTCATATTCCTTCCAAAATATTCATTTCCAAGTACATAGCCAAAATGTTTAACCATAGAAGTTCATCAGTCATTACCGATAATATTCCTCCAAAATAAGCTTCCGAGGTCTTTAATCCTTTGAATAAAGCCCTAGTCACTCACCTACAAAGGCACAAGCTCTAAAGCCTCTTCTGTGGGGGAAAAACATAAAACAGTGAGCCGAGAGGCCCAGCAAGGTACATGCATATGAGTAGTAAAACGATGATGCGAAGCGGTCATATAGCTGTGCATAAGCGAATGGTTAATCAAAATACAGGTCTAAGAAAAACAGAAAACATACCTTGTGATTTTATATTTCGAAAAATGGTAATCGGTCTGATAAGCGATAAATAGTAACATAACATATCGATAATCGGTCACGATAAGCGGTGAACATAACATATCATATCTGCAATGATTTCATATTCGATAATCGGTAATTTCATTCGTAATCGGTACTCAGAACATAACATACCGTTAGAAACAAGACACGATATTTCATTTCATATCGGGCATGCACTTACCAAGAGATACCCTACTAGCCGAGAGGGGGCAATATCGGCGATAGATTGTGTTCACTCCACACAATCTAAGGCCGTAACTGCCATGGGTATCCGATTCACGGATTTGCACGATGTCATCCGAAGGTAGGCCGAGCACAGATCTCACGGACGGCAAAGATGCTACCTTTAAGGTAGCCGCAGAACGTAGTTCCTCTCGCCCATAACGCTGAGGGCGGCGGACCAAGCAAATAACCCATGGACAGAGCTATCCTCGACACACCGCAAGTCCAAGGCATGCCGGTGAGAACCTATCCGACTGTAGTCACCTGGTCTTAGCAATAGGAGCCCATCTTGAAAGCCTATTTTCAATAACCCGTGGTTCACACTTCAGATACAAACGGAGGTCAATTCACGCGAGAGTTCATTCTTATGTTAAGGGGCGGAGCTCTTTTCATGTGCGGGAGCAGACTCTTTTTCATGTGCGGAATCGGACCTCGTTTTTAATTCAAGCCGGAGTTCCTCTTTTGATAGAAAAAGAAAACGTTTGTTTCGTTGGGGACGGAGCTCTTTTTCGTGTGTGAAACCGGAGTTAATTTTACCTTTAAAAGCGAAGTTCCTCTTTGTGAGAAAAGGCTGAGTTGATTTCGTTAGGGCAGACTCTTTTTCATGTTAAGCCAAAGTTCATTTTTTTCTTTAACACGGAACTCTTTTTCAAAAGCAGACCCAAATCCAGTTCATTTTCATTAAAGGGAACTCTTTTTCAAAAGCGAAGTTACTTCTTTATTAAGCGAACTCTTTAGTCTCTCTGAAACCGAGTTCATTTTACCTTTAAAAGCCGGGTCTTTCTTAAAAGACGGAGTGCTTTTTCTCAAAAGCCGAACTCATTACAATCAAGTTCGCTTTTT